>JAWNPU010000055.1:25527500-25530000 GCA_035047325.1 Drosophila vallismaia | reverse complement strand
GACAGACAGATAGACAGACAGATAGACAGACAGATAGACAGACAGATAGACAGACAGATAGACAGACAGATAGACAGACAGATAGACAGACAGATAGACAGACAGATAGACAGACAGATAGACAGACAGATAGACAGACAGATAGACAGACAGATAGACAGAAAGATAGACAGACAGATAGACAGACAGATAGACAGACAGATAGACAGACAGACAGATAGACAGACAGATAGACAGACAGATAGACAGACAGATAGACAGACAGATAGACAGACAGATAGACAGACAGATAGACAGACAGATAGACAGACAGATAGACAGACAGATAGACAGACAGATAGACAGACAGATAGACAGACAGATAGACAGACAGATAGACAGACAGATAGACAGACAGATAGACAGACAGATAGACAGACAGATAGACAGACAGATAGACAGACAGATAGACAGACAGATAGACAGACAGATAGACAGACAGATAGACAGACAGATAGACAGACAGATAGACAGACAGATAGACAGACAGATAGACAGACAGATAGACAGACAGATAGACAGACAGATAGACAGACAGATAGACAGACAGATAGACAGACAGATAGACAGACAGATAGACAGACAGATAGACAGACAGATAGACAGACAGATAGACAGACAGATAGACAGACAGATAGACAGACAGATAGACAGACAGATAGACAGACAGATAGACAGACAGATAGACAGACAGATAGACAGACAGATAGACAGACAGATAGACAGACAGATAGACAGACAGATAGACAGACAGATAGACAGACAGATAGACAGACAGATAGACAGACAGATAGACAGACAGATAGACAGACAGATAGACAGACAGATAGACAGACAGATAGACAGACAGATAGACAGACAGATAGACAGACAGATAGACAGACAGATAGACAGACAGATAGACAGACAGATAGACAGACAGATAGACAGACAGATAGACAGACAGATAGACAGACAGATAGACAGACAGATAGACAGACAGATAGACAGACAGATAGACAGACAGATAGACAGATAGATAGACAGACAGATAGACAGACAGATAGACAGACAGATAGACAGACAGATAGACAGACAGATAGACAGACAGATAGACAGACAGATAGACAGACAGATAGACAGACAGATAGACAGACAGATAGACAGACAGATAGACAGACAGATAGACAGACAGATAGACAGACAGATAGACAGACAGATAGACAGACAGATAGACAGACAGATAGACAGACAGATAGACAGACAGATAGACAGACAGATAGACAGACAGATAGACAGACAGATAGACAGACAGATAGACAGACAGATAGACAGACAGATAGACAGACAGATAGACAGACAGATAGACAGACAGATAGACAGACAGATAGACAGACAGATAGACAGACAGATAGACAGACAGATAGACAGACAGATAGACAGACAGATAGACAGACAGATAGACAGACAGATAGACAGACAGATAGACAGACAGATAGACAGACAGATAGACAGACAGATAGACAGACAGATAGACAGACAGATAGACAGACAGATAGACAGACAGATAGACAGACAGATAGACAGACAGATAGACAGACAGATAGACAGACAGATAGACAGACAGATAGACAGACAGATAGACAGACAGATAGACAGACAGATAGACAGACAGATAGACAGACAGATAGACAGACAGAAAGATAGACAGATAGATAGACAATAATAGACAGACAATAGACAGACAGATGGACAGACAGATAGACAGATAGATAGACAGACAGATAGACAGACAATAGACAGACAGATAGACAGACAGATAGACAGACAGATAGACAGACAGATAGACAGATAGATAGACAGATAGATAGACAGACAGATAGACAGACAGATAGACAGACAGATAGACAGACAGATAGACAGACAGATAGACAGACAGATAGACAGACAGATGGACAGACAGATAGAAAGACAGATAGACAGACAGATAGACAGACAGATAGACAGACAGATAGACAGACAGATAGACAGATAGATAGACAGACAGATAGACAGACAGATAGACAGACAGATAGACAGACAGATAGACAGACCAATAGACAGACAGATAGACAGACAGATAGACAGACAGATAGACAGACAGATAGACAGACAGATAGACAGACAGATAGACAGACAGATAGACAGACAGATAGACAGACAGATAGACAGACAGATAGACAGACAGATAGACAGACAGATAGACAGACAGATAGACAGACAGATAGACAGACAGATAGACAGACAGATAGACAGACAGATAGACAGACAGATAGACAGACAATAGACAGACAGATAGACAGACAGATAGACAGACAGATAGACAGACAGATAGACAGACAGATAGACAGACAGATAGACAGACAGATAGACAGACAGATAGACAGACAGATAGACAGACAGATAGACAGACAGATAGACAGACAGATAGACAGACAGATAG